>BSBM01000008.1:4905000-4940000 GCA_027924585.1 Larix kaempferi
GACGATGATGATGGTGAATGGTGATGAGGATGATGGTGATGAGGATGATGATGGTGACGATGATGATGATGATGGTGATGATGATGATGATGATGATATTGATGATGATGGTGATGAGGAGGAGGAGGAGGATGGTGATGATGATTATGATGATGATGATGATGAGATGAAGAAGAGGAGGACAATGATGAGGAGGAGGAGCAGGAGGAGGATGATGATGATGTTGATGATGATTATGATGATGATGGAGATGTTGATGAGGAAGAGGATGATGATAGAGATGTTGATGATGAAGGGGGAGATGAGGATGATGATGATGGAGATGAGGATGATGGTGACAAGGATTATGTTATTTTTCTCTAAACCATAATGCACATGTTTTAGTTGAGGCACCTGTTTGTTATGTATATTGTCAATTTATGAGGAAAAAAATATGTAAAGGCATAGGCAACAGACATATGTTGTGCGTCGCTATTTTTCCAAAAGTTTAAAAGTTAATTTATATTTTTTTAAAATTATGAAATTCAGTGAAGCCCTAAAATGACATGGTCAAGTGTTGGGCCACATATCATGGTCTAAACACAATCAATACACTTTTTTTTAGCTTGTAGGTATTCTTGTACTCTTGTGCGGGTTCTTTTCCATTCTCAAAATAGGTAAGCCAATCAAAATTTATAGGCCAAATAAAGGACCTATGTTTTTTACAAATTTGACATGATTGAAGTTAAAAATTAATTTAAAAAAAAAAAAAAAAGATCTATTCAAAAAATATATAATTAGAATCTACACACAGAGCTCGATAAGTGTGTGCAATTTCATCAGTAGTGCAAAAGTGGAGCATATGTAGAACTAGGCATGAAAAACATGAAGTTAAAGAAATTGCTGTGTCATGCCACAAATCAAACCAAATCAGATCGAGCCTCAAGGTTTGGCAATCCGGAGCTAATACCAAACCTGGAAGAGTGCCAATTTTTTTTTAATCCAGTCACGCATGTGCACAAATACGCACATGCATAGATGCGCTCACACATGTCTAGGAGTGCACATGCGTAGATGCACGCACACATGTTGGAGGGCATGCATGCGTTGTTTAATTTCACGTGTCAAGGGGATACATAAAGTTGACAAAGTAAATTAAAGAAAACATACAAAGGGATACATAAAGTTGAAAAATGAAATTAAAGAAAACATATAATTTGTAGCGAAAAAATAATAGTGTGGTAATAAACTACACTTTTGTCGTCCATTGTCAGTTGCACTTCAAGCTTGAAGCTGGTAGCCTTGGGACTAGACATAGGTCATAGGTTCGAATCTCCTTAGTTCAGTTTAATGATGAATAGGATGATGATGATGGAGATGTTGATGAGGAAGGGGGAGATGGAAATGATGATGAAGAGGAGGACAATGATGATGAGGATGAGGATGAGGATGATGGTGATGAGGATGAGGATGATGATGGTGATGATGATGATGATGGTGATGATGATGATGGTGATGAGGATGATGATGATGATGGTGATGTTGACGAAGATGAGAACGATGATGATGATGAGGATGGTGAGGATGATGATGATGGTGGTGATGCTGAAGAGGAGGATGATGATGAGGATGATGAGGATAATGGTGATGAGGATGATGGCGATGAGGATGATGATGATGATGATGATGATGGTGATGAAGATGTTGATGATGATGATGATGGTGATGAAGATAATGATGATGATGATGCTAAAGATGACGATGATGATGATGATCATCATCATCATCATCATCACCATCATCACCATCCTCCTCATCACCACCATCATCATCATCTTCATCATCATCAACATCATCACCATCCTCCTCATCACCATCATCATCATCATCATCATCATGTCATCATCATCACCATCATCATCATCATCCTCATCACCATCATCCTCATCCTCATCCTCATCATCTTCCTCTTCATCATCACCATCATCATCATCATCCTCACCATCATCATCATCATCATCCTCATCATCATCATCATCGTTCTCCTCTTCATCATCATCATCATCGTTCTCCTCTTCATCATCTTGTCGTCAACATCACCATCATCATCATCATCCTCATCACCATCATCCTCATCCTCATCATCATCGTCTTCCTCTTCATCATCACCATCATCATCATCATCCTCACCATCATCATCATCCTCATCCTCATCCTCATCATCATCATTGTTCTCCTCTTCATGATCATTGTCATCCTCACCATCATCATCGTCATCATAATCACCATCATCATCATCATCATAATCACCATCATCATCATCATCATCATCATCATCATCATCAACATCTTCATCATCATTTTCATCTCCCCCTTCCTCATCAACATCTCCATAATCATCATCATCATCATCATCATCATCATCATCATCATAATCATCCTCAACGTCCTCATCATCATCCTCCTCTTCATCATCACTGTCATCTTCCCCTTCCTCATCAACATATCCATCATCATCATCTTCTTCAACATCATCAATATCATGGTGATGAAGATGAGGATGATGGTGACGATGAGGATGATGAGGATGAGGATGATGATTGTGAGGATGATGATGATGATGGTGATGGTGATGATGATGATGATGGTGATGATGATGATGGTGATGAGGATGATGATGGTGATGGTGATGAGGATGACGATGATGATGATAATGGATATGTTGATGGGGAAGGGGGGGATGAGAATGATGATGAAGAGGGGGACGATGATGATGAGGATGAGGATGATGGTGATGAGGATGATAATGATGATGAGGATCAAGATGATGGTGATGAGGATGATGATGATGATGGTGATGATGATGACATGATGATGATGGTGATGATGATGATGATGATGATGATGGTGATGAAGATGTTGATGATGATGATGATGGTGATGAAGATGATGATGATGATGATGAATATGATGATAACGATGATGATGATCATCATCATCATATTCATCATCATCACCATCATCACCATCACCACCATTGTCATCATCATCATCATCATCATCATGTCATCATCATCACCATCATCATCATCATCGTCATCACCATCATCTTCATCCTCATCATCATCATCTTCCTCTTCATCATCACCATCATCCTCACCATCATCCTCACCATCATCATCTTCCTCTTCATCATCACCATCATCCTCACCATCATCATCATCCTCCTCCTACTCCTCATCATCGTTCTCCTCTTCATCATCTTTGTCATCTCCCCCTCCTTATTAACATCTCCACCATCATCATCATCATCATTTTCATCATCATCTGCATCACCATCGTGATGGTGATGGTGATGGTGATGATGATGATGATGAGGATGATGGTGATGAGGAGTAGTGTGATGATGGTGATGAGGAGTAGTGTGATGATGGTGATGAAGATGATGATGATGATGATGATGATGATGATGAAGATGACGACGATGATGATGAAGATGATGACCACGCTGATGATGATGATATTCATTGTCATCACCATCATCATCATCCTCCTCTTCATCATCATTGTCATCTCCCCCTTCTTCATCAACATCTCCAACATCATCATCATCATCATATTCATCACCATCGTCATCATCCTCAACATCTTCGTCATCATCACCATCATCATCATCATCATCTCATCATCATCGTCATCGCCACCATCATCATCATAAACATCTTCATCATCATTGGCATCTCCCCCTTCTTCATCAACATCTCTATCATCATCATCCTCCTCCTCCTCCTCCTCTTCATCATCATTGTCATCTCCCCCTTCCTTATCAACATATCCATCATCATCATCTTCTTCATCATCATCAACATCATCCTCACCACCATCGTCATCATCATCAACATCTTCATCATCATCACCATCATCTTCATCTTCATCATCATCCTCATCACCATATCCATCATCAACATATCCATCATCATCATCTTCTTCATCATCATCAACATCATCCTCATCACCATCGTCATCATCATCAACATCTTCATCCATGATGAGTTGATGATGTCATCATGGATGAAGATGTTGACGATGTTGACGATGGTGATGAGGATGATGTTGATGATGATGAAGAAGAAGATGATGATGGATATGTTCATGAGGAAGGGGGATATGACAGCGATGATGAAGAGGAGGATGATGATGATGAAGAGGAGGATGATGATGATGATGGTGATGAGGATGATGATGGTGAGGATGATGATGATGATGGTGATGGTGGTCGTGATGATGATGATGATGATGATGATTATGGAGATGTTGATGGGGAAGGGGGGGATGACAATGATGACAAAGAGGAGGACGATGATGATGGTGATGAGGATGATGGTGATGAGGATGATGGTGATGAGGATGATGATGGTGATGGTGATGATGATGATGACGATGATGATGGTATTGATGATGATGGTGATGAGGATGATGATGATGATGATGATGATGATGATGATGATGATGATGATGATGATGATGAGATGATGAAGAGGAGGACGATGATGAGGATGAGGATGATGATGATGATGATGATGATGATGATGATGATGATGATGATGATTATGGAGATGTTGATGAGGAAGAGGATGATGATGGAGATGTTGATGATGAAGGCGGAGATGAGGATGATGATGATGGAGATTAGGATGATGGAGATTAGGATGATGGTGATGAGGATTATGTTATTTTTCTCTAAACCATAATGCACATGTTTTAGTTGAGCAACTTGTTTGTTATGTATATTGTCAATTTATGAGGAAAAAAAATGTAAAGGCATAGGCAATAGACAAATCTTGTGTAGCGCTATTTTTCCAAAATTTTAAAAGTTAAATTTTTTTTTTTTTAAAATTATGAAGGTCAAGTGTTGGGCGACCATATCATGGTTTGAACACAATCAATAAACTTTTTTTTAGCTTGTAGGTATTCTTGTACTCTTGTGCAAGTTCTTTTCCATTCTCGAAATAGGTAAGCCAATCAAAAGTTATAGGCCAAATAAAGGACCTATGTTTTTACAGATTTGACATGAGTGTAGTTTAAAATGAATTAAAAATAGAAAAAAAAAGCAGATCTATTCAAAAAATATATAAGTACAATCTTCACACAGAGCTCAACAATTGTGTGCAATTTCATTAGTAGTGCACAAGTGGAGCATATGCAGAACTAGGCATGAAAAACATGAAGTTACAGAAATTGCTGTGTTATGCCACAAATCAAACCAAATCAGATTGAGCCTCAAGGTTTGGCAATCCGAAGCTAATACCAAACCTGCAAGGGCGCCAATTTTTTTTTTAATCCAGTCACGGAAGGGTGCAAATATGCGC
Source organism: Larix kaempferi (assembly GCA_027924585.1). Lineage (NCBI taxonomy): Eukaryota > Viridiplantae > Streptophyta > Pinopsida > Pinales > Pinaceae > Larix > Larix kaempferi. The sequence goes on from BSBM01000008.1 coordinate 4,910,349, forward strand.
GTGCATAGATGTGCGCACATGTGTCTAGGAGTGCACAAGTGTGGATGCACGCACGCGTGTCAGAGGGCGCGCATGCATTGTTTAATTTCATGTGTTAAGGGGATACATAAAGTTGACAAAGTAAATTAAAGAAAACATGCAAAGGCATACATAATGTTGAAAAATGAAATTAAAGAAAACATATAATTTGCATCAAAAAATAATAGGGTGTTAAAAAACTACAATTGTGTCATCCATTGTCAGATGCACTTCAAGCTTGAAGCTGGTAGCCTTGGGACTAGACATAGGTCACAGGTTCGAATCTCCTTAGTTCAGTTCAATGATGATCAAGATGATGATGATGGAGATGTTGATGAGGAAGGGAGAGATGAAAATGATGACGAAGAGGAGTACAATGATGATGATGATGAGGATGAGGATGTTGGTGATGAGGATGAGGATGATGATGGTGATGATGATGATGATGGTGGAGATGATGATGGTGATGAGGATGATGATGATGAAGATGAGAATGATGATGAGGATGACAAGGATGATGATGATGATGGTGAGGACGATGATTATGATGGTGATGAGGATGATGATGATGATGATGATGATGGTGATGAAGATGGTGATGAAGATGGTGATGATGATGACGATAGTGATGAAGATAATGACGATGATGATGATGAAGATGATGATCATGATGATGATGATGATCATCATCATATTCATCATCATCACCATCATCACCATCCTCCTCATCACCATCATCATCATCATCATCATGTCATCATCATCACCATCATCATCATCATCCTCATCACCATCATCCTCATCCTCATCATCATCATCTTCCTCTTCATCATCACCATTATCATCATCATCCTAACCATAATAATCATTATCCTCCTCCTCATCATCATCGTCATTCTCCTCTTCATCATCATCATCATCGTTCTCCTCTTCATCATCTTGCCATCATCTTTACCATCATCATCAGCATCCTCATCACCATCATCCTCATCCTCATCATCATCGTCTTCCTCTTCATCATCACCATCATCATCATCATCCTCACCATCATCATCATCATCCTCATCATCATCATCATCATCGTTCTCCTCTTCATGATCATTGTCATCCTCAAGATCTTCATCATCCTCACCACCATCATCATCGTCATCATAATCACCACCACCACCATCATCATCAACAACATCTTCATCATCATTGTCATCTCCCCCTTCCTCATCAACATCTCCATAATAATCATGATCATGATCATGATCATCATCATCCTCATCATCCTCATCATCATCCTCCTCTTCATCATCATTGTCATATTCCCCTTCCTCATCAACATATCCATCATCATCATCTTCTTCATCATCATCAACATCATGGTGATGAAGATGACGATGATGGCGACGATGATGATGATGAGGATGAGGATGAAGATGGCGATGATGACGATGAGGATGAGGGGTATGGTGATGAGGATGATGATTGCGAGGATGATGATGATGATGGTGATGGTGATGATGATGATGATGGTGATGATGATGATGGTGATGAGGATGATGAAGATGATGGTGATGAGGATGATGATGATGATGATAATGGATATGTTGATGGGGAAGGGGGGGATGACAATGATGATGAAGAGGAGGACGATGATGATGAGGATGAGAATGATGGTGATGAGGATGATAATGATGATGAGGATCAAGATGATGGTGATGAGGATGATGATGATGATGGTGATGATGATGACATGATGATGATGGTGATGATGATGATGATGATGATGATGATGATGATGGTGATGAAGATGTTGATGATGATGACGATGGTGATGAAGATGATGATGATGATGATGAAGATGATGATGATTATGATGATGATCATGATCATCATCTTCATCATCATCACCATCATCACCATCACCACCACCATCATCATCATCATCATCATCATATTCAGCACCATCATCATCATCCTCACCATCTTTACATCGTCACCATCATCATCAGCATCGTCATTGCCACCATCATCATCGTAAACATCTTCATCATCATTGGCATCTCCCCCTTCCTCATCAGCATCTCCATCATCATCATCATCATCATCATCGTCCTCCTCTTCATCATCATTGTCATATCCCCCTTACTCATCAACATATCCATCATCATCTTCTTCTTCATCATCAACAACATTATCCGCACCACCATCGTCATCATCATCAACATCTTCATCATCATCACCATCATCATCATATTCATCATCATCCTCATCACCATATCCATCATCATCATCTTCTTTATCATCATCAACATCATCCTCATCACCATCATCATCATCATCAACATCTTCATGATGATGACATCATCATCAATTCATCATGGATGAAGATGTTGATGATGATAACGATGGTGATGAGGGGGATGTTGATGATGATGAAGATGATGATGATGATGGATATGTTCATGAGGAAGGGGGAGATGACGATGATGATGAAGAGTAGGACGATGATGATGATGAGGATGAGGATGATGGTGATGAGGATGATGATGGTGAGGATGATGATGATGATGGTGATGGTGGTGATGATGATGATGATGATGATGATGATGATGATGATGATGATGATGCTGGAGATGTTGATGGGGAAGGGGGGGATGACAATGATGATGAAGAGGAAGACGATGATGATGGTGATGAGGATGATGGTGATGAGGATGATGGTGATGAGGATGATGATGATGATGGTGATGATGATGATGATGATGATGACAGTATTGATGATGATGGTGATGAGGAGGATGATGATGATGGTGATTAGGAGGAGGATGATGATGAAGAGGAGGACAATGATGATGAGGAGGAGGAGGATGATGATGATGATGATGATGATGATGATGGAGATGTTGATGAGGAAGAGGATGATAATGGAGATGTTGATGATGAAGGGGGAGATGAGGATGATGATGATGGAGATGAGGATGATGGTGACGAGGATTATGTTATTTTTATTTAAACCATAATGCACATGTTTTAGTTGAGCTAACTATTTGCTATGTATATTGTCAATTTATGAGGAAAAAAATATGTAAAGGCGTAGGCAACAGACAAATCTTGTGCGGCGCTATTTTTCCAAAATTTTAAAAGTTAATTTATATATTTTTTAAATTATGAAAGTCAGTGAAGCCCTAAAATGACATGGTCAAGTGTTGGGACACCATATCATGGTCTGAACACAATCAATAATTTTTTTTTTTAGCTTGTAGGTATTCTTGTACTCTTATGCAAGTTCTTTTCCATTCTTGAAATAGGTAAGCCAATCAAAAGTTATAGGCCAAATAAAGGACCTATGTTTTTTACAGATTTGACATGAGTGCAGTTAAAAATGAATTAAAAATAGAAAAAAAAAACTAGATATATTCAAAAAATATATAATTACAATCTAGACACAGAGCTCGACAAGTGTGTGCAATTTCATCATTAGTGCACAAGTGGAGCATATGCAGAACTAGGTGTGAAAAACATGAAGTTACAGAAATTGCTGTGGTATGCCACAAATCAAACCAAATCAGATCGAGCCTCAAGGTTTGGCAATTCGAAGATAATACCAAACTGGAAGGTCACCAATTTCTTTTTTAATCCAGTCATGCATGCGCGCAAATACACGCATGAATAGATGTGCGCACACGTGTCTAGGAGTGCACATGCGCAGATGCACGCATGCATTTCGGAGGGCGCGCATGCGTTGTTTAATTTCATGTGTTAAGGGGATACATAAAGTTGACAAAGTAAATTAAAGAAAACATACAAAGGGATACATAAAGTTGAAAAATGAAATTAAAGAAAACATATAATTTGCAGCGAAAAAATAATAGGGTGGTAATAAACTACACTTGTGTCGTCCATTGTTAGCTGCACTTCAAGCTTGAACCTAGTAGCCTTGGGACTAGACACAAGTCATAGGTTCGAATCTCCTTAGTTCAATTCAATGATGAACAAGATGATGATGATGGAGATGTTGATGAGGAAGGGGGAGATGAAAATGATGATGAAGAGGAGGACAATGATGATGATGATGATGATGAGGATGATGGTGATGAGGATGAGGATGATGATGGTGATGATGATGATGATGATGGTGATGAGGATGGTGATGAGGATGATGGTGATGATGGTGATGATCATGAAGATGAGAATGACGATGATGATGATGAGGATGATGATGATGATGATGGTGAGGATGATGATTATGATGGTGATGATGAAGAGGAGGACAATGATGAGGATGATGAGGATGATGGTGATGAGGATGATGATGATGATGATGATGATGATGATGATGGTGATGAAGATGTTGATGATGATGACGATGGTGATGACGATAATGGCAATGATGATGATGAAGATGGTGATCAGGATGATGATCATCATGATCATCATCTTCATCATCATTACCATCATGACCATCCTCCTCATCACCATCATCATCATCATCATCATCATCATGTCATCATCATCACCATCATCATCATCATCCTCATCACCATCATCCTCATCCTCATCATCATCGTCTTCCTCTTCATCATCACCATCATCATCATCATCATCGTCACCATCATTATCATCATCCTCCTCATCATCATCATCGTCATTCTCCTCTTCATCATCATCATCATCGTTCTCCTTGTTGATGTATATGTAACTTCGGAATGTATTTCATCTATGTATTTCATATATATTTATTGTACCCTTATAAGAGATGTGTTATTCCTCTATAAGGAAGTGTTGTCATGTGTATTGACAAGTGTCGCAAGTGTGTGAACTTTCTGATGGGTTATCATACCACAATGCATGGGGTCGGCCCTATTTGATGTAATATATAATTGATGTACCTAACTAGACAAGTCGGCCCCATAAGGATATTGGGAAAACAGGATAAATATAAATAGAGGTCAGGAGATCTCTATTTGGATCACCCGAAAACTCATACTTCTCTCACTCAGAAAGTGGCGCACTAGTGAGGAGGAGGATCATCTGCTACTAGGATACTATCTCAGTGTATTTTGGCTGTACTTTGATTGAGCCATTTCTCTCTCTACCTCTGAGGAAGTTGTGGGGTTTTTCACCTTAGGATTTTCCCCACGGAAACTCTGTGTCTCTTGTCTCTCATGCTTTTGATTCTTTTGATGCTTCTTATGCTTATTGTGATTGTTATGCATTGATATACTGTATATGTTATTCTCTCAGTAAAGATCCTAGAGTATTGTGAATTAATGCTCAAAATTAACATGGTATGAGAGCTAACCTGAGAAGAAGACATTTTGTAGTGATGGAAACTTGAGTTTCTTGTTTATTGGGTTTCTCTCCATCGATTTTGGAAAAGAAATATCGTAGATTGACTCTGCTCATCAAGGAGAATCTATCTGTCCAATCAGAATTCAATTCTGAGCATTTTTAGATTTGGCCCTAAAAATTAGGGTTTCCACAAAAATAGGAATTTTTGAACTCTGAAGACATAGCTGGAAGCTCCTTGCAAAAACCAAAGTTTAGAGCTTTGGATCGAGATTTTTGGCTGGGTAGATCTCCGGGAAACTCAAACCCTAATTCAGGGCTCTCCCTAGTGAACTTTGGAGAACAAAAAGGCAAATCTAAAGGGTAAAGCTTTGCTGATCTCAAATTCTGAATACACTAGGCTAATCAGCTCATCAAGGTGCATCTTTCTATCCTTTCAGAAAGTTGAAATTCACATTTTGAATTTTTAGGGTTTTTCCAACAAACCCTAATCCGGGACTAGATCTAGTTTTCAGCACTTCAAGTGGTAAAACCTAAATCTTTTCTATTTCCATTTGAAGTACTCTTTAAGATGTCTCACCACACCAAGCTTGAGGATAAGCTTGAAGGGGCTAATAACTTGCGATCCTCGAAGTATAGGATTGGGTTAATCCTAGAAGAGAATGAGTTGGACTCATATATAAAAGAAGACATCCCTATCCCAGAGGATAAAGAGGCTAAGATATTGCATAAGCAGAACTTGGTCAAGGAAAAGAGAATCATTACTGATTCTATCAAAGACCATCTTATTCCACATGTGTCATCTCTAAAGACACCCAAGGCTATGTTTGACTCTTTGACCAAGCTGTTTGAAGGGAAGAACATAAATCGGAAGATGACCCTTCGGAATCAATTGAAAGGGGTCAAGATGTCGAATGGAGAAACCATTCAATCTTATTTCTCCAAGGTCTCTCAGATCAAGGAACAACTTGAAGTTGTAGATGAAATGGTGGAGAATGGTGAAATTGTTATGACTACTTTGAATGGCCTACCTAGGTCATGCGACTCTTTTATCCAAGGGATCTGTGCCAGAAAGAAATTAATCTCCTTCAGTAGATTATGGGAGGAATGTTCTCAAGAAGAAGCAAGGCTTATGGCAAGAGAAGAAAATATGGGGAATGAAGATCAAGCTCTCACATCTCACACTAAGAAAGGCAGGTTCAAGAGGGAGCCAACCCATCACAAGAAGAAATCTTCTCATCATTATCATAAAGACAAGGAAAATCTAAGGTGTTTCACTTGTAATGAGAAGGGTCACTTTGCTTCAGAATGTCCCAAGAACAAAACGGACAACCAAAAAAACAACAACTCTAGCAAGAAGAAGAAGGGTATCAAAAGAAGGTACCATGCTCATGCTGCCGAAGATGATGAACCTCCAAAGAAGAAAGCTAGGGTAGAAAGTGATGATGACTCATCAAGTGAAGAAGAGTATGTCCTGATCTCTGCTCTCATAGGTACAATCTCTGATGGATGTAATGGTTGGTTAATTGATAGTGGGGCTTCTAATCACATGATTGGGTTTAAAGAATCTTTTGTAAATCTATCTGAACATGAATCACCCCATAAAGTGAAACTTGAGGATGATTATCAATACCCTATCAAAGGAAGTGGTGAAACCTCCTTCAACCTAGATTCTAGAAAATCATTGAAGACGAAAGAAGTCCTTTATGTACCTGGGCTCAAGAACAACCTACTCTCCATCTCTGCATTGGATGCAAAAGGTATGAGGGTTGCATTTGTGGATGGCCAAGTCCTAATGTGGCCAAAGGGTAAAACAATTGATGATGCAGTAGTGATTGGAGAGCAAGAGGGAGGATTGTACAAATTAAAGGGACAACCCAAACATGCTATGAAGACAAAGATTCATCCATAGTCATGGATCACATAGAGGTATGTATAATTAGTTTTTTCAAAAGTTAACTAATGAGTTATGCAGGTCATTGAAGAGAACAAGAACACATTGCTAGACATAACTAGCAAATATGATGTCCATGTATGTTTTGTTATATATATCATATACTTTTGTATGATTGATAATGATTACTCTTGAAGTTACAAGTTTGAGTAATCTAGGGCTTATGCATATTATGTTTCTTACCTTAATTGATGATATGACTAACCAGAAGAGTCATAGGTTTGAGTAATCACGGGTTTAGGTATATTATGACTAACCATAAGAATGCTTATTATTCATGTTTGAAATGATCCTGACTATACATGCTTGAGATTATTGTGTTTTGATAATATTAAGATTATACTAATATGAAACCTCGAGGATAACACAATGATGATACTAACAAGCATGCATAGGGATCGAGAATGAATATAAGTTCAAGAACTGGTAATCCAAGAAGAAAAGATCAAGAGGGAGCACATTCCAGTAGTTTATGCAAGGATGCAGATATTCAGAGGGAGTTGACCATCTTTCTATAGAAAGGTGTAGAAGAAGCTACTTCAGCAGCTCCTCCAAGGAAACAAAGACTCAAAGGGAGTCCACACAACAAACAAACAAAGATAAGTATTTTAATTACCATTTCTTACATATTTGTTTGTTTAAATAAAATTGTTCAATAATGTATATGCTTATGTTCCTAGACTTAGGACATGTATTGTGCATATTAGAATGATTGCATCAATGAACAGTATACTAATAATATGCATGTGATGGTTAAGTGGCCTATGGCACTATACAACATTCCATTACTACTTATCTAGAATGAAACCTCTTTGCTGACATGTTGGGATTTGTGCACACTCTTAACAATGTTCTGGTAGAGATTGGAAGGCATCTATTACAGAATATGGATAAATGTTGTATTGAAGCATTGGCTAAGATTGCATGACTGTATGACATATTTCTTTATGTGTAAGAATTTGTTCTGAAAAATATGAGATGTTTCTAATCATGCAATTTAACTTGTTTTGTAGGAAAGATCGTATACCATCACCTACAAAAGAAGGACTACAACATTTGTTCCAGCAACAAAGATATCTATTGAAGATATTGAAGATATTGAAGTTCCTGGGATCTAGGATGAAGTAATGGAAGAATGCCATGATCTGTCGATCATGAAGAATGATGTTTGGGATGTAGTCCCAAGACCTAAAGGAAAGTTTGTTATGACTTCCATATGGATCTATCAGATCAAGCATGTTGCAGATGGCAGCATAGAGAAATATAAAAGTGATGAAATAGAAGATACACCAGATGGATTTCAAGACAACTTTCTTGAATGGTGTAGTTGAAAAGGAAGTATATGTGGAGCAGCCACTCGGTCTCGAAACACATGACAGGGAGTCATATGTGTGCAGATTGAAGAAAGCCTTGTATGGCTTGAAGCAAGCCCCCAGAACTTGGTATGGTAGGATGGACAATTTCCTATCTAGTTTGGGCTTTACCAATAGTAAAGTGGATTCCAACCTTTACTACAAGGTTGAGGAAGGAAGTCCTGTGATTCTACTCCTGTATGTGGATGACTTATTTGTAATAGGAGATGATAGATTGATTGGAGATACTAAGAGGAAGCTTGCTGTCGAGTTCGATATGAAAGATTTGGGAATGATGCATTATTTCCTAGGTATGGAGGTGTGGCAGAGTGCAGGTGGGATCTTCCTTGGTCAAGGGAAGTACACAGTAGATATCTTGAAGAGATTCGGGATGATGGATTGCAAGGCCATGGCCACACCTATGGCATCGAATCTGAAGCTTCTATGTGATGCTTCATCTGAGCTGGTTGATGTCTCTATGTATCATCAGATGATTGGGTCCTTGATGTACCTGATGAACACGAGACCAGATATTTTCTTTGCGGTGAACACATTGATCCAGTTCCTGACGGATCCGAGGAGTGTTCACCTGGTTGTTGTAAAGCATGTTCTAAGGTACCTGAAGGGTATAGTGGATTATGGACTCAAGTATGAAGTGAATAAAAAGTTTAACCTGTAGGGTTATGTTGATTCAGATTGGGCTGATAGTGCTGTAGATAGGAAGAGCACATCTGGATGTTTCTTCAGTATGGGATCAGGTGTGATCTCTTGGTTCAGCAGGAAGCAGTCCTGCGTAGCACTGAGTACAGCTTAGGTAGAGTATGTTGTAGCCTATTTAGCTAGTTTTGAGGCAGTATGGCTTCGAAAGCTACTGTCTGAGTTATTTGATCTCCCATTGGATGCTATTGGTATCTTTTGTGATAACCAGAGTTGTGTGAAGCTGTCCGAGATATTAGTGTTTCATGATAGGTCGAAAAACATAGAGATCAAATATCACTATATCAGGGATATGGTGCAGAGAGGAGCTGTGAAGCTCCAGTACATTGCGATGGATGAGCAGATTGCAGATGTGCTGACGAAGCCACTAGCCAAGGTTAAGTTTGAGTACTTCAAGGAGAGGCTTGGTGTTCTTCAAATTGATGATACTTCATGGAAGAAGTGATGGACACATTTGCAGAAGCCATTCCAAGCATGTTGGAAGGAGGATCCTTCACATGGCTTTGGATGTAAGCGCTGGATGATGAGCATTAGGACGATGCTCTAGTTACTGCTCTGTGTATGCATCAGGAGGATGCTAGGTATGATCAGTTGGATCATTTATATGTATATGTATGTACGCATCATGTTGGATGCTGGATATGATCAGTAGGATCATTTGTATATGTTTTGTATATGCATCATGTTGGATGCTTGGACCATGTATCTGTATCCGTATCAGGTGGATACTGTGTATGATCAGGTAGATCATGTATGTTGATATGTATCAGGTATGATCAGGTGGATCATGTTTTTGTAGTTGTATCAAGAGGATACATTGTATGATCAGGTGGATCATGTATGATGATATGTATCAGGTAGATACTTGGTATGCATCAGGTAGATGCATTATATGATTAGGATGATCATGGATGACAAGCTTCAAGATGTTGCTCTAGATGACATGCAGCAGGATGTTGCAGTGATGATGATCAGGATGATCATGTACACATCAGGATGATGTATGTTGAGTATCAGGTTGATACTCTGTGGCCGTGGATAGGTTGTGCAGATAAGCATATAATAGCACCCTGGGAAGTTTGCAAATTCTCTTGCTAGGTTTTGCCGCTGGCATATAATATCTCCCTGGGAGATTTGGGAAATGCTATTTCGAGGTTTTTCTTTTGGAGGACATAAAATACCACCCTGGGAGATCTGCAAATAGTCTTGCAAGGTTTTTCCGCTGGCATATAATAGCTCCCTAAGATATCTGGTAGATGATCTTTCGAGGTTTTGTCCTATGTCATATAATAGCGCCCTGGGAGATCCAATAGGTTGAGCTGTGTGCTCATAATAAGTCCTGGGATGCTCTTGCAAGGTTTTGCCATGACCACATGTAATATTGCCCTGGGAGATCCGATAGGTTGGGATGCATTCCCGTAATAAGTCCTGGGATGCTCTTGCAAGGTTTTTTGGTGACCACACATAATAGCACCCTAGGAGATCCGATAGGTTGAGCTGTGTGCTCGTAATCAGTCCTGGGATTCTCTTTCAAGGTTTTGTGGTAGGGTCACATGTAATGGCTCCCCAGGAGATCCTATAGGTAGAGCTGTGTGCTCATAATAGCCTGGGATGCTCCTGCAAGGTTTTGTGATGCACGTAATAAGTCCTGAGGATTCCACAGTATGGCTAGTGATGATGAAGACTTGCAGGTGGTGGGCCTACATCCAGTTTGAAAAAGAACTGGCTCTGTAGAACTTCCTATGACGACTAGCGTCAGAGATTGGTTGAGATGGTAGTAGGAGTGATGATGATGATGACGATGCATCGATGATGATGATCTCGAGAAGAAGACTTGTCTAGCATAACTTTGTCGAGAAATACCTTCCTAGTTAAGACGGAGTGTTGATGTATATGTAACTTCGGAATGTATTTCATCTATGTATTTCATATATATTTATTGTACCCTTATAAGAGATGTGTTATTCCTCTATAAGGAAGTGTCTTCATTTGTATTGACAAGTGTTTCAAGTGTGTGAACTTGCCGATGGGTTATTAGACCACCATGTGTGGGGTCGGCCCTGTTTGATGTAATACATAATTGATGTACCTAACTAGACAAGTCGGCCCCATAAGGATATTGGGAGAACAACTTAAGTATAAATAGAGATCAGGAGATCTCTATTTGGATCACTCGAAAACTCATACTTCTCTCACTCAGAAAGTGGTGCACTAGTGAGGAGGAGGATCATCTGCTACTAGGAGACTATCTCAGTGTATTTTGGTTGAACTTTGGTTGAGCCATTGCTCTCTCTATCTCTGAGGAAGTTGTGGGGTTTTTCACCTTAGGGTTTTCCCCACAAAAACTCTATGTCTCTTGTCTCTCATGCTTTTGATTCTTGTGATGCTTGTCATGCTTATTGTGATTGTTATGCATTGATATATTGTATATGTTATTCCCTCTGTAAAGATCCTAGAGTTTTGTGAATCAATGCTCAAAATTAACATTGTATCAAAGCTAACCTGAGAAGAAGACATTTTGCAGTGACAAAAACTTGAGTTTCTTGTTTATTGGGTTTATCTCCACAGATTTTGGAAAAGCAGTATGGTAGATTGACTCTACTCATCAAGGCAAATCTATCTGTCCAATCAGAATTCAATTCTGAGCATTTTCAGATTTGGCCCTAAAAATTAGGGTTTCCATAAAAATAGTAATTTCTTAAATCTGAAGACATATCTGGAAGCTCCTTGCAAAACTCAAAGTTTAGAGCTTTGTATCGAGATTTTTGGCTAAGTATATCTCCGGGAAACTCAAACCCTATTTCAGGGCTCTCCCAAGTGAACTTTGGAGGACAAAAATGAAAATCTAAAGGGTAAAGCTTTGCTGATTTCAAATTCTGAATACACGAGGCTGATCAGCTCATCAAGTCGCATCTTTCTATCCTTTAAGAAAGTTGAAATTCAGATTTTGAATTTTTAGGGTTTTTTCGACAAACCCTAATACGGGACCAGATCCAGTTTTCAACATTTCAAGTGGTAAGACCTACATGTTTTCTATTTCCATTTGAAGTACTCTTTAAGATGTCTCTCCACACCAAGCTTGAGGATAAGCTTGAAGGGGCTGATAACTTCCGAGCCTAGAAGTATAGGATTGGGTTAATCCTAGAAGAGAATGAGTTGGACTCATATATAAAAGAAGACATCCCTATCCCAGAGGATGAAGAGGCTAAGATATTGCATAAGAATAACTTGGTCAAGGAAAAGAGAATCATTGCTGATTCTATCAAAGACCATCTTATTCCACATGTGTCATCTCTAAAGACACCCAAGGCTATGTTTGACTCTTTGACCAAGCTGTTTGAAGGGAAGAACATTTATCGGAAGATGACCTTGCGGAATCAATTGAAAGGGGTCAAGATGTCGAATGGAGAAACCATTCAATGCTATTTCTCCAAGGTCTCTCAGATCAAGGAACAACTTGAAGCTGTAGATGAAATGGTGGAGAATGGTGAAATTGTTATGACCACTTTGAATGGCCTACCTAGGTCATGGGAATCTTTTATCCAAGGGATCTGTGCGAAAAAAGAAATTAATCTCCTTCAGTAGATTATGGGAGGAATGTTCCCAAGAAGAAGCAAGGCTTGTTGCAAGAGAAGAAAAGATGGGGAATGAAGATCAATCTCTCACAGCTCACACTAAGAAGGGCAAGTTCAAGAGGGAGCCAACCCATTACAAGAAGAAATATTCTCATCATTATCACAAAGACAAGAGAGATCTAAGGTGTTTCACTTGTAATGAGAAGGGTCACTTTGCTTCAGAATGTCCCAAGAACAAAAGGGACAACCACAACAACAACAACTCTAGCAAGAAGAAGAAGGATATCAAAAGAAGGTACCATGCTCATGCTGTCGAAGATGATGAACCTCCAAAGAAGAAAGCTAGAGAAAAAAGTGATGATGACTCATCAAGTGAAGAAGAGTATTTCCTTATCTCTGCTCTCACAGGTACAATCTCCCATGGTTGTAATGATTGGTTAATTGACAGTGGGGCTTCTAATCACATGACTGGGTTTAAATAATCTTTTGTAATTCTATCTAAACATGAATCACCCCAAAAAGTGAAACTTGGGGATGATTATCAATACCCCATCAAAGGAAGTGGTGAAGCCTCCTTCAACCTAGATTCTGGAAAATCATTGAAGATGAAAAGAAGTCCTTTATGTACCTGGGCTCAAGAAGAATCTACTCTCCATCTCTGCATTGGATGCAAAAGGTATGAGGGTTGCATTTGTGGATGGCCAAGTCCTAATGTGGCCAAAGGGTAAAACAATCGATGATGCAGTAGTGATTGGAGAGCAATAGGGAGGATTGTACAAATTAAAGTGACAACCCGAACATGCTATGAAGACAAAGATTCATCCATAGTCATGGATCACATAGAGGTATGTATAATTTGTTTTTGCAAAAGTTAACTAATGAGTTATGCAGGTCATTGAAGAGAACAAGAACACATTGCTATACATAACTAGCAAATATGATGCCCAGGTATGTTTTGTTATATATATCGTATACTTTTGTATGATTGATAATGATTACTCTTGAAGTTACAAGTTTTAGTAATCTAGGACTTATGCATATTATGTTTCTTACCTTAATTGATGATATCACTAACCAAAAGAGTCATAGGTTTGAGTAATCACGGGTTTAGGTATATTATGACTAACCACAAGAATGCTTATTATTCCTGTTTGAAATGATCCTGACTATACGTGCTTGAGATTATTGTGTTTTGATAATATTAAGATTATACTAATATGAAACCTCGAGGATACACAATGATGATACTAACAAGCATGCATAGGGATCGAGAATGAATATAAGTTCAAGAACAGGTAATCCAGGAAGCAAAGATCGAGAGGGAGCACACTCCAGTAGTTTATGCAATGATGTAGATATTCAGAGGGAGTTGACCATCTTTCTATAGAAAGGTGTAGAAGAAGCTACTTTAGCAGCTCCTGTAAGGAAACAAAGACTTAGAGGGAGTCCACCCAACAAACAAGCAAAGATAAGTATTTTAATTACCATTTCTTACATATTTGTTTGTTTAAATAAAATTGTTCAATAATGTATATGATTATGTTCCTAGACTTAGAACATGTATTGTGCATATTAGAATGATTGCATTAATGAAGAGTATACTACTAATATGCATGTGATGGGTAAGTGGCCTATAGCACTGTACAACATTCCATTGTTATTTATCTAGAATGAAACCTCTTTGCTGACATTTTGGGAGTTGTGCACACTCTTAACAATGTTCTGATAGAGATTGGAAGGCATCTAGAAAGTTACGGAATATGGATAAATGTTGTATTGAAGCATTGGCTAAGATTGCATGACTGTATGACATATTTCTTTATGTGTAAGAATTTGTTCTGAAAAATTTGAGATGTTTCTAATCATGCAATTTAACTTGTTTTGTAGGAAAGATCATATACCATAACCTACGAAAGAAGGACTACAACATTTGTTCCAGCAACAAAGATATCTATTGAAGATATTGAAGTTCCCAGGATATGGGATGAAGTAATGGAAGAATGCCATGATCCGTCGATCATGAAGAATGATGTTTGGGATGTAGTCCCAAGACCTGAAGGAAAGTTTGTTATGGCTTCCATATGGATCTATCAGATCAAGCATGCTGCAGATGGCAGCATAGAGAAATATAAAAGTGATGAAATAGAAGATACACCAGATGGATTTCAAGACAACTTTCTTAAATGGTGTAGTTGAAAAGGAAGTATATGTGGAGCAGCCACTCAGTCTTGAAACACATGACAGGGAGTCATATGTGAGCAGATTGAAGAAAGCCTTGTATGGCTTGAAGCACGCTCCCAGAACTTGGTATGGTAGGATGGACAATTTCCTATCTAGTTTGGGCTTTACCAATAGTAAAGTGGATTCCAACCTTTACTACAAGGTTGAGGAAGGGAATCCTGTGATTCTACTCCTATATGTGGATGACTTATTTGTAACAGGAGATGATAGGAATGGAGGTGTGGCAGAGTGCAGGTGGGATCTTCCTTGGTTAAGGGAAGTACACAGTAGATATCCTGAAGAGATTCAGGATGATGGATTGCAAGGCCATGGCCACACCTATGGAATCGAGTCAGAAGCTTCTATGTGATGCTTCATTTGAGCCGGTTGATGTCTCTATGTATCATCAGATGATTGGGTCCTTGATGTACCTGACGAACACGAGACCAGATATTTGCTTTGCGGTGAACACATTGAGCTAGTTCCTGACGGATTCGAGGAGTGTTCACCTAGTTACTGTAAAGCATGTTCTGAGGTACCTGAAGGGTACAGTGGATTATGGTCTCAAGTATGAAGGGAATCAAAAGTTTAACCTGCAGGGTTATGTTGATTCAGATTGGGCTAGCAGTGCTGCAAATAGGAAGAGCACATCTAGATGTTGCTTCAGTATGGGATCAGGTGTGATCTCTTAGTTCAGCAGGAAGTAGTCTTGGATAGCACTGAGTATAGTTGAGGAAGAGTATGTTGCAGCCTGTTCAGCTAGTTGTGAGGTAGTATGGCTTCAGAAGCTACTATCTGAGTTATTTGATCTCTTGTTGGATGCTACTGGTATCTTTTGTGATAACCAGAGTTGTGTGAAGCTATCCGAGAACCCAATGTTTCATGAGAGGTTGAAACACATAGAGATCAAATATCACTATATCAGGGATATGTTGTAGAGAGGAGCTGTGAAGCTCTTATACATTGCGACGGACGAGCAGATTGCAGATGTGCTAACAAAGCCACTAGCCAGGGTGAAGTTCAAGTACTTCAGGGAGAGGTTTGGTGTTCTTCAGATTGATGATACTTCGAGGAAGAAGTGATGGACACATTTGTAGAAGCCATTCCAAGCATGCTAGAAGGAGGATCCTTCACATGGCTGTGGATGTAAGCATTGGATGATGAGCATCAGGACAATTGTTAGGAACCCATGTCTTTACTTTGTTAGTATGTTGTTGTTGGATGCATATGCTTTGTAAGTCGTCCCGTAGTATTTGTTGATCAATAGTTTGTGTTATTGTTGTTGGCGCATATGCTTTGTAAGTCGACCGTAGTATTGTTGATCCATAGTTTGTAGTGGCCCATGGTTTTGACCCATAGTATTGACGCCTAGACTTAGTGTATAAGTGTGTGTTGAGACCTATGAAGGCACCGTGAAGTTATTTGTATTGAGCTTGCTCATAGGAGGTTGCCCCCTCGAAGTGGCTTGTGATCAATATAAAAGTGATTCTGAGTTCTGTCATTTCTGCTATTTCACATATTCGTATTAATTAATTGTTGCAGGTGCATCACATTTGGTATCAGAGCACTTTCTTGGGCTCGCTGGGTGAAATTTCTGCTAGTTTTTTTTTTGTATTTGTTACAGGTTCGGATTTGGGAATAATACCTATCTGCTTAACTGTGGGAAGTACTTGGGCATAAGCCCTAAAACTCATTGTGAGGAGTACCACAGGAACCCCGAAGTAGCTGGCCCATTAAGAGGACCTGCCAGCCAAAAGGGCAACGACCCCTACCTGATTGACTAGTTCCCACCCGGGAGGTAAACCAAGAGCTGTCGTTTGTGGCAAAGCGGTTATTAGTTTTACTTAAGCTGTGGAGTGAGGGGTACTTCCCCAATACGCAAGCCGTCAGATAGCATTGGTGGCCGAGTGAAACCCCTGAACTGTTAGGAATCCGCACATACCTAGGGTCCATATCTACTTTTAGTTGAACTATTGTCAATCACTCCTGCGCCATTTTAGATCCATTTTGCAAGCTGTTCCAGATCCAGTTGTTTTCAATCCATTCGGCGTTGTTTCAGATCCCTTGTTTTCACTCTCTTTCCCTTGAAATTTTCGGGGAACCCCTGTCATCCCATTCTGCATATTTCATTCCTGAGGACCCTATCCCTGATTCCCCTTCCCAAAGCCTGAAAGCCCACATTTGTCTATTTTTAGGGTTTGCCATAACTTCCTTAGATTTCACCCAATCACCTTCAAATTTTACCACAGAGTTCCTTTCTGAATTCTGCTTCTTTGTCCCCCTCTACCAAATTTTTCCATTCTTTCACCCCGCTTCTGAAATCCTCATTTTTGCTTCCCTGTCTAGTCGATAGTGTCCAACACCTAGTCAAACCCCAATTACCCTTCAGATTTTTTCCCAAGTCCATATTTTCCCTTACTGAAGCAGTTTCTGTTTTTGTTTTCCTACCCAGTCAAAAAAAAAAAAAAAAAAACTCCTGGTTATGGTTGTCACCCGTGCAGGAGCAAAAACTATGGAAGAAGCACTTGCAGCCATCCAAGCCAAACTCCAGGATCTAGATGAAAAATTTCCCGGCCTCCATCTTGAACATTCAACTATGAACAACAAACGATAGTCTGAGTCTTCATCAGACAATGGGTTCTCTTCTTCCAGCAATTTCTGTGGTCCAAAGCTTGATTTTCCTCGCTTCAATGGTACTGATCCAACTGGATGGATCTATCGTGCAGAATAGTATTCCAGTCTGCATAATACTTTTGATGTCAACAAAGTTCCATTGGCATCCTTTCACTTGGAATAGGAAGCTCTTCAATGGTACTGTTGGTACATCAAGGCTCATCCAGAGCCCAAATGGTCAGACTTTTGCGAGCTCCTTTTGCAACGATTTGGTCCTAGTGCTTTTGATGACTTCACCAGAGCCCTCACTAAACTTCACCAAATTGGCACTGTGAGAGAGTATCAAACCGAATTTGAGAACCTAGCCAACCACACCGAAGGATTGTCTAATGACTTTTACCCGAGTTGTTTTATCAGTGGTCTAAAGGATGCCATCCGCTCTGAGGTCAAAATGTTCTGTCCCACCACAATGATGGAAGCCTAGGGTTGGCTAAAATGGCAGAAGAAAAGATTGCAGCCCAACAAAGCTCCAAGCCCACTTTTGTTCCCTTTTGAAATATGGGTTCTCAGCGACCACCTATATCGCAGGCTCCTCGACCGACTCCTATCAAGCATTTGTCTGAAATAGAGATGCAAGCACGCAGAGAAAAGGGGCTTTGCTATAATTGTGATGAGAAATTCACTCGGGGACATAGATGTGTTCAGCAAAAGCTCTATCTCTTGGATGTGGAGTCTCCACCTACCTCTGAAATTGGTGACGAAGATCCAGAAACACTGGATGCTCTGGTCGACATTCAGGAACCGCCTGTTGACCCTCCGTCTCAGGATGACCAGCCAGAGATATCTCTCCATGCTTTAGTTGGAATCACCACCCCCCAAACAATGCGGGTCAAGGGTTACTTCAAGAAGATTCCTCTTACAATACTCATTGATTCCATTCAGATGAAACCATCAGCGGTCTCCACTACTCCTTTGGATCTACAACAAATTCTGGATCGATATACAGGTGTCTTTGCTGAACCAATGGGATTGCCACCTTCCAGGCCAGAAGACCATCGTATTCATCTCCTTCCTGGAAGCGTTCCTCCCAATGTTAGGCCCTATCACTACCCATTTCACCAAAAAATGGAGATTGAAATGCTCGTTCAGGACTTATTGAAGCAAGGTATTATTCGCC
The DNA here is from genome assembly GCA_027924585.1 of Larix kaempferi. NCBI lineage: Eukaryota > Viridiplantae > Streptophyta > Pinopsida > Pinales > Pinaceae > Larix > Larix kaempferi. The sequence goes on from BSBM01000008.1 coordinate 4,929,255, forward strand.
CAAGCACTAGTTCCTTTTCTTCTCCAGTTATTCTTGTCCGCAAAAAGGATGGGTTCTGGTGCCTCTGCATTGAATTCCGAGCACTTAATCACCTCACCATCAAGGATAAGTTTCTAATTCCGGTTGTTGATGAGCTTCTTGATGAGCTTCATGGGGCTCACTTTTTCTCCAAGTTGGATCTTCATTCTGGGTATCATCAAATTCGGGTTCATGAGGACGATATCCCTAAAACAACTTTCTGCACACATGATGGCCATTATGAGTTTTTGGTCATGCCCTTTGGCCTCACTAATGCTTCTTCCACATTCCAGGCCTTAATGAATAAAATATTTTGACCCTACTTGTGGATATTCATTCTGGTATTCTTTGATGATATCCTCATCTACAGTAAAACATGGGATGAACATCTCCAGCATCTGGATCTTGTCATGCAACTTTTCTCTGACCATCATCTCCATGCCAAGCAGTCTAAATGTGTTTTTGGATAGAAGGAAGTTGAGTATCTCGGGCACATTATCTCAGCACAAGGGGTTCGCGTGGATCCTACCAAAATCGATGCCATGAACAATTGGCCGCATCCTCAGACACTCAAGAGCCTTCGTGGTTTTTTGGGTTTGACTGGCTACTACCGCAAGTTTGTCAAGGATTATGGGAAGATTGCAGCTCCATTAACTACTCTATTGAAAAAGGATGCTTTTACATGGACACCTGCTGCTTAGTGTGCATTTGACAAACTAAAACAAGCTATGTGTACTACACCTGTGCTAGCTATGCCCGATTTTTCCAAGCCCTTCACTATTGAGAGTGATGCTTGCGGTAATGGACTTGGTGTTGTTCTCCTTCAATATGAACACCCCATTGCGTTCACCAGCAAAGCCCTTTTGGGCAAGAATTTAACTGCCTCTAGCTATGAGAAGGAAATGATGGCTATTTTGCATGCAGTGCAGAAGTGGCGCCCATACCTATTAGGGAATCATTTCTGCATCAAGACTGATCACCAGAGTTTGAAATATTTCTTGGACCAGCGTGTCTCCTCCCCGTAACAACAGAAATGGGTTAGCAAACTCATGGGTTATGACTATGAGATCACTTACAAGAAGGGTAAAGACAATATTGTGGCAGATGCTCTTTCTCGCACATTTGATGCCCAAGGTTCTCTTTTAGCTATTTCTATGCCTGTTCCAAATTGGTTGCAATCTGTTCAACAAGGTTATGTCAATGAATCTTCCTTATCTCAAATCATCCAACGCTTGACCAACAACCCTTCTGTTGTACCACATTACTCTTGGGATGGTGCTTCTCTGCGATACAAGGGTCGTCTGGTGCTTCCCCAGAGCACAGATCTTCAACAGGTTGTCTTCTATGAGCTCCATGCTTCTCCATCGGCAGGGCACTCTGGGTTCCTCAAAACGTATGAACGAGCACGGCGTAACTTCTTTTGGCAGGGCATGAAAAGGACAATTCAACAGATGGTGGCCGAATGTGATACTTGCCAGCACAATAAGGGTGAAACAACACTCCTTACAGGATTGCTTGAACCCTTGCCCATACCTACACGGATTTGGACAGATATTTCTATGGATTTCATTGAAGGGCTCCGTAAATATGGCGGGAAGACAATGATTCTCGTTGTGGTTGATCGCCTCTCCAAATATAGTCATTTTTGTGCTCTTAGCCATCCCTATACAGCCTCCTCCGTCGCTCAAATTTTCCTGGACCAGATCTTTCGTCTTAATGGCATCCCTTCTTCCATTGTCCCGGATCATGATGCGACTTTCACCAGTCATTTTTGGACAAAACTATTTCGCCACGCTGGCACCAAACTGAAGATAAGTTCAAGGTATCACCCACAAACAGATGGTAAGACTGAAATAATCAATAAATGCTTGAAAACTTATCTTCGTTGCTTCACCTCGGAACAACAACATTAGTGGGCAAAGTGGCTCCCTCTCACTGAATGGTGGTACAATACCTCTTACCACACTGCCTCTAAAATGACCCCATATGAAGCAGTCTATGGTCAGGCACCTCCAGCTCTTCTTCCATACACCCCCACCAGTTCACCAATTCAGGAATTTGACATGGTCCTTCGAAACCGCGATTAGATTCTTCGCATTTTGCGGGACAATATTCACATGGCAAGAAATCACATGAAGCAACAAGCTGATCAGCACTGTTTTGAGCGCACTTTTCAAGTCGGCGATATGGTTTTTCTTCTTCTCTAGCCGTACAAACAATCCTCCTTGAAACTCAAAGGGCGTCATAAGCTTCTCCAAAGTTCTATGGTCCATATCGGATTCTTCAAAAGATTGGGTCCGTTGCTTATAAATTGGAACTTCCTCCTTCTTCCCGCATTCATCCAGTCTTTCATGTCTCTTGTCTGAAGAAAGTTCTTGGCACCAACATCAGTGGACAAATGATTTTACCCGAACTAGATAATGAAGGATCCATCCTTTTGGAGCCAGAGGCCATCCTCAATCGGTGCACACGTTAGCTTCACTCTCGCTCTATCATAGAGGTCTTAATTCAGTGGCATGGTATGCAACCAGAGGATGCTACATGGGAACCACTCCCTCAGATTCAACAACAATTTGAACATCTAAAGCTTTGAGGACAAATCTTTTTTAAGGGGGAGGGGATGTTAGGAACCCATGTCTTTACTTTGTTAGTATGTTGTTGTTGGATGCATATTCTTTGTAAGTCATCATGTAGTATTTGTTGATCAATAGTTTGTGTTATTGTTGTTGGTGCATATGCTTTGTAAGTCGCCCGCAGTATTGTTGATCCATAGTTTGTAGTGGCCCATGGTTTTGACCCATAGTATTGGCACCTAGACTTAGTATATAAGTGTGTATTGAGACCTATGAAGGCACCGTGAAGTTATTTGTATTGAGCTTTCTCATAGGAGGTTGCCCCCTCGAAGTGGCCTGTGATCAATATAAAAGTGATTCTGAGTTCTGTCATTTCTGCTATTTCACATATTCGTATTAATTAATTGTTGCAGGTGCATCACAACGATGCTCCAGTTACTGCTCTCTATATGCATCAGGAGGATGCTATATACGATCAGTTGGATCATTTATATGTCTATGTATGTACACATCATGTTGGATGCTGGATATGATCAGTAGGATCATTTGTATATGTTTTGTATATGCATCATGTTGGATGCTTGGACCATGTATCTATATATGTATTAGGTGGATACTATGTATGATTAGGTAGATCATATATCTTGATATGTATCAGGTATGATCAGGTGGATCATGTTTTTGTATTTGTATCAGGAGGATACATTGTATGATCAAGTGGATCATGTATGATGATATGTATCAGGTAGATGCATTATATGATCAGCATGATCATGGATGACGAGCTTCAAAATGTTGCTCTAGATGACATGCAGCAGGATGTTGCAGTGATGATGATCAGGATGATCATGTATACATCAAGATGATGTATGGTGAGTATCAGGTTGATACTCTGTGGCCGTGGACAGGTTGTGCAGATAAGCATATAATAGCGCCCTAGGAGGTTTGCAGATTCTCATGCTAGGTTTTGCTTATGGCATATAATAGCTCCCTGGGAGATTTGGCAAACACTATTTCGAGGTTTTTCTTTGGGAGGACATATAATAGCACCCTGGGAGATCTGTAGATAGTCTTGCAAGGTTTTTTCGCTGGCATATAATAGCTCCCTGGGATATCTGGCAAATTCTCTTTCGAGGTTTTGTCCTATGGCATATAATAGCACCCTGGGAGATCCGATAGGTTGAGCTGTGTGCTCGTAATAAGTCCTCGGATGCTCTTGCAAGGTTTTTCCATGACCACATGTAATATCGCCCTAGGAGATCCAATAGGCTGGGATGTGTTCCCGTAATATGTTATGGGATGCTCTTGCAAGGTTTTGTGGTGACCACATATAATAGCACCCTTGGAGATTTGATAGGTTGAGTTGTGTGCTCATAATCAGTCCTGGGATCCTCTTTCGAGGTTTTGTGGTAGGGTCAGATGTAATAGCTCCCTGGGAGATCCTATAGGTAGAGGTGTGTGCTCGTAACAGCCTGGGATGCTCTTGCAAGGTTTTGTGACGCACGTAATAAGTCCTGAGGATTCCATAGTATGGCCAGTGATGATGAAGAACTGCAGGTGGTGGGCCTACATCCAGTATGAAAAAGGACTGGCTCTATATAACTTCCTATGATGAGTAGAGTCAAAGATTGGTTGAGATAGCAGCAGCAGTGATGATGATGATGACGATGCATCGATGATGATGATCCCGAGAAGAAGACTTGTCTAGCAGAACTGTGTTGAGAAATACCTTCCTAGTTAAGAGGGAATGTTGATGTATATGTAACTTCAGAATGTATTTCATATATATTTATTGTACCCTTATAAGATATGAGTGTCATCATGTGTATTGACAAGTGTCGCAAGTGTGTGAACTTGCCGATGGGTTATTAGACCACCATGAATAGGGTCTGCCCTATTTGATGTAATATATAATTGATGTACCTAACTAGACAAGTCAGCACCATAAGGATATTGGGCAAACAGGTTAAGTATAAATAGAGATCGGGAGATCTCTATTTGGATCACTCGAAAACTCATACTTCTCTCACTTAGAAAGTGGCACACTAGTGAGGAAGAGGATCATCTGCTACTAGGAGACTATCTTAGTGTATTTTGGTTGTACTTTGGTTGAGCCATTTCTCTCTCTATCTCTGAGGAAGTTGTGGGGTTTTTCACCTTAGGGTTTTCACCATGGAAACTCTGTGTCTCTTGTCTCTCATGCTTTTGATTCTTGTGATGCTTTTCATGCTTATTTTGATTGTTATGCATTGATATACTGTATATGTTATTCTCTCAGTAAAGATCCTAGAGTATTGTGAATTAATGCTCAAAATTAACACTCCTCTTCATCATCTTGTCATCATCATCACCATCATCATCATCATCCTCATCACCATCATCCCCATCCTAATCATGATCGTCTTCCTCTTCATCATCACCATCATCATCATCATCCTCACCATCATCATCATCATCCTCATCATCATCATCATCATCATTTTCCTGTTCATGATCATTGTCATCCTCAAAATCTTCATCATCATCACCACCATCATCATCATCATCATCATAATCACCATCATCATCATCATCATCAACAACAACATCTTCATCATCATTGTCATCTCCCCCTTCCTCATCAACATCTCCATAATCATCATCATCATCATCGTCATCCTCATCATCCTCATCATTGTCCTCCTCTTCATCATCATTGTCATCTGCCCCTTCCTCATCAACATATCCATCATCATCATCAACATCATGGTGATGAAGATGAGGATGATGGCGATGATGATGATGATGAGGATGAGGATGATGATGACGATGATGCAGATGAGGATGAGGATGATGGTGATGAGGATGATGATTGTGAGGATGATGATGATGATGGTGATGGTGATGATGATGATGATGATGGTGATGAGGATGATGATGATGATGATAATGGATATGTTGATGGGGAAGGGGGGGATGACAATGATGATGAAGAGGAGGCCGATGAGGATGAGCATGAGGATGATGGTGATGAGGATGATAATGATGATGAGGATCAAGATGATGGTGATGAGGATGATGATGATGATGGTGATGATGATGATATGATGATGATGGTGATGATGATGATGATGATGATGGTGATGAAAATGTTGATGATGATGACGATGGTGCTGAAGATGATGATGATGATTATGATGATGATGATGATGAAGATGATGATCATGATGATGATGATGATGATCATCATCTTCATCATCATCACCATCATCACCATCACCACTATCTTCATCATCATCATCATCATCATCATCACCATCATCATCATGTCATCATCATCACCATCATCATCATCATCCTCATAACCATCATCTTCATCCTCATCATCATCATCTTCCTCTTCATCATCACCATCATCACCATCATCCTCACCATCATCATCATCATCCTCATCATCATCATCATCGTTCTCCTCTTCATCATCTTTGTCATCTCCCCCTCCTCATCAACATCTCCATCATCATCATCATCATTTTCATCATCATCTTCATCATGTGCATCACCAACGTGATGGTGATGGTTATGGTGATGGTGATGATGATGGTGATGATGATGATGATGAGGATGATGGTGATGAGGATGAGGATGAGTATGATGATGGTGTTGATGATAATGATGTTGATGATGATGATGTGTGAAGAACCTACAATAATTAATTAATGCAAATACATGAGATATCAGAAAGAACTCAGAATCGCTTTTATATTGATCATGGGCCACTTCAAGGGGGCAACCTCCTTTGAGCAAGCTCAATACAATTAACTTCACGGTGCCTTCAATGACCTCAACACACACTTATATACTAAGTCTATGCCCAATACTATGGGTCAAAACCATGGGACATATAATACTATGGGACGACTTACAAAGCATATGCGTCCAATACTATTGGTCAATACTATGGGCTAATATAAACTATGAATCAACAAATACTACGGGATGACTTACAAAGCATATGCGTCCAACAACAATATACTAACATAGTAAAGAGAAGGGTTGAAATGAGTTCCTAACATCCCCTCTTCCTTAGAAAAAGCTTTGTCCTCAAAGCTTTGGTTGGAGAAATTGCTGCGAAATCTGAAGGAGTGGTTCCCTGGTAGCATCCTCGGGTTGCACTGCGGGCCACTGATGCCCTTGAAGTGTCAAGGAGGATTGCTTGGAAGGTTGTAGACGAAGAAGAACCCTATCAGCTACATGGAAAATGCGTTCAGAATAGTGCTGATCGACTTGTTGTTTCAAGCGAATTTTGGCCATGTGAAGATTGTCCTGCAGAATGAGAAGAATCTGATCGCGGATGTGAAGAATTGAGTCAATTTCCTGAACTGGGGAGCTGCTAAGGGTGTATGGAAGAAGAACTGGCGGTGTCTATCCATAGACTGCTTCATATGGTGTCCTTTGAGATGTGGTATTATACCACCAGAGCGCTGCTAGGAAATCCATATAAATAGTTGGCCAAAGCTGTGTAGGGATGGGCAAGGGTTTGAGCAATCCCGAAAGGAGTGTCGTTTCACCGTTGCTGACCTGGAAAGTATCACAGTCAGCCACCATCTATTAAATTGTCATTTTTAGTCCCTGCCAAAAGAAGTTACATTGTTCCCGGTCATACATTTTGAAGAACCCAGAGTGCCCTGTTGATGAAAAAGCATGGAGTTCATAGAAGAGATAGCCCTATTGAACATATTGCAACCAATTTGGAACAAGAAGAGAAAGAACTGTAAGAGAAACTGGGTCATCAATTGTGCGAGAAGGAGCATCTGCCACTATATTGTCCTTACCCTTCTTGTAAGTGATCGCATAGGGATAACCCATGAGTTGGATAACCCATTTCAGGTGTGTTGGCTAGGAGACCCATTGTTCCAGAAAATTTTCCAGACTCGGGAGATTAGTCTTGATGCAGAAATAATTCCCTAATAGGTATGGCTGCCACTTCTGTACTGCATGAAAAATAGCCATCAGTTCCTGCTGAGAGGTAGATGCGACTAAATTCTTACTGGAAAGGTCTCTTGAAGGCGGCAAGCTCATTGGTTCAGCAAAGACACCTACATATCTATCCAAGGAATTAGTGGAGACCATTGATGGGTGCATCTGAATGGAATGGAGCTGAGCGATGACACCATGTGAATTCTTCTTAAGGATTTTTTCCAGATGATGTGAACTGATGATGCAGAGAGACCCTGGTTGTAAGCCCATTAATTTGTGTTGTGCCCGATTGACTGAAAATTGCATCCAAAGTTCCGCAAAATCCCATAAGATGGGGCCAAGTGTGCGTAACCATTGAACACCCAAAACCACATCACATCCGCCTAAGGACAAGGAAAACATATCAGAGTGCAGGTTAAAATCTTCCATAGAGATACGCACATTGTGACACTTCCCCTTGCAAGGTAAGGTGCCCCCATTGGCAACCATGACTTCAAAGTTGGAGAAAGGATGGACAAAACAATCAGCCTGTTTGGCAATCCAAGGGTCAATGAAGTTATGAGTGCTACCAGAATCAACGAGTATGGTAAGAGGGAGCTTCTTGAAGTATCCCCTGACTCACATTGTTTGTGGAGTGGTGACGCCGGTTATAGCATGGAGAGAGATCTCGGGTGGTTCGTTCTAAGATGGGGTGTCAACAGGCAGGTATTGAACGTCGACCTGATCATCTACTATATTTGGATCTTCTTCATCAAGTTTTGAGGCAGGCGGAGAATCCACATCCAAGAGATAGAGCTTTTGTTGAACACATCTATGTCCCCGAGTGAATTTCTCATCACAATTATAACAAAGCCCTTTTTCTCGGTGTGCCTGCATCTCTGTTTCAGAGAAATGCTTGATAGGAGTTGGTTGAGGAGCAGGCATGATGGGAGGTCATTGGGAACCCATATTTCTGAAGGGAACAAAGGTGGGTTTGGAGTGTTTTTGAGCTGTGATCTTGTCCTCTACCAACTTAGCCAACCCGAGGACTTCCATCATTATGTTGGGACAGAACATTTTGACCTCTGAGCGGATTTCATCCTTGAGACCACTGATAAAACAACTCCTATAGAATTCATCAGACAATCCTTCTGTGTGATTGGACAGTTTCTCAAATTTTGTCTGATACTCTCTCACTGTGCCAATTTGGTGAAGTTTAGTGATTGCTCCTGTGAAGTCATCAAAAGCACTAGGACCAAATCGTGGCAAAAGGAGTTGGCAAAAATTTGTCCAGTTTGGTTCAGGATGAGCTTTGATGTACCAACGGTACCATTGAAGGGCTTCTTGTTCCAAATGAAAGGATGCAAGTGGAACTTTCTGGACATCAAAAGTATTATGCAGACTGAAATATTGTTTTGCTTGGTATATCCATCCAGTCGGATCAGTACCATTGAAGCAAGGAAAATCAAGCTTCGGCGCACGAAAATTGCTGGAAGAAGAGAACCCGATGGCTGCAAAAGATTCTAGTTATCGGTTATTGTTCATGGCTTAATGCTGAAGATGGAGGCTGAGAAATTTTTCTTCCAGATCTTGGAGTTTGGTTTGGATGGCTGCAAGTGCTTCCTCCATGGTGTTTGCTCCTGCGCGGGTGACAACCATAACCAGGAGTGGTTTTTTTTTTTTTTTTTTTTTGTTGACTGGGTAGAAAAACAAAAACAGAAACTGCTTCAGTAAAGGAAAATCTGGATTTGGGAAAAAATATGAAGGGTAATTGGGGTTTGACTAGGTTTTGGACACCGTCAAAGAGACAAGGAAGCAAAAAATGAGGATTTCAGAAGCGGGGTGAAAGGATGGGAAAATTTGGTAGAGACAAAGAAGCAGAATTTGAGAAGGAACTCTGTGGTAAAATTTGAAGGTGATTGGGTGAAATCTGAGGAAGTTATGGCAACCCCTAAAAATAAACAAATGTGGGATTTCGGGCTTTGGGAAGGGGAATTGGGGATAGGGTACTCAGGAATGAAATATGCAGAATGGGATGACAGGGGTTCCCCAAAAATTTCAAGGGAAATAGAGTGGAAACAAGGGAGATATGGAGAAAAAACTGGGTTTTTTTTTTTTTTAATTGGGTTTTTTTTTTTCCAGATGGGAGCGGCTACGGCTCGGAAGGGATCTAGAACAGATAAATCTGCAATGGCCCAGAAGTGAGCGGAAACAGATGGATCTGAAATGGTGTCGAATGGATTGAAAATGGCTGGATCTGGAACGACTTTCAAAATGGACCTGAATAGCTGGATTTGAAACAGCGTAGCAGTGATCGACAACAGTTCAGTTGAAAATAGATATGGGCCTCAGGTATGTACGGCTTCCTAATAGTTCAAGGTTTTCACTCAGCCACCAATGCTGTCTGACGGCTTGCGTATTGGGGCAGTACCCCTCACTCCACGGCTCAGGTAAAACTGATAACCACTTTGCCACAAACGACAGCTTTTGGTTTACCTCAGCCCAAGAAAGTGCTCTGATACCAGATGTGAAGAACCCGCAATACTTAATTAATGCAAATACATGAGATATCAGAAATAACATAACTCAGAATCACTTTTATATTGATCACGGGCCACTTCGAGGGGGCAACCTCCTTTGAGCAAGCTCAATACAATTAACTTCATGGTGCCTTCAATGACCTCAACACACACTTATATACTAAGTCTATGCCCAATACTATGGGTCAAAACCATGGGACATATAATACTATGGGATGACTTACAAAGCATATGCGTCCAATACTATGGGTCAATACTATGGGCTAATATAAACTATGAATCAACAAATACTATGGGATGACTTACAAAGCATATGTGTCCAACAACAATATACTAACATAGTAAAGAGAAGGGTTGACACGGGTTCCTAACATGATGGTGATGAAGATGATGATGATGATGATGAAGATGATGACCACAATGATGATGATGATATTCATCGTCATCACCATCATCATCGTCCTCCTCTTCATCATCACTGTCATCTCCCCCTTCCTCCTCAATATCTCCACCATCATCATCATCATCATATTCATCACCATCGTCATCATCCTCAACATCTTCATCATCGTCACCATCATCATCATCATCATCTCATCATCGTCATCATCGCCACCATCATCATCATAAACATGTTCATCATCAGTGGCATCTCCCCCTTCCTCATCAGCATCTCC